>WBMZ01010335.1:0-45762 GCA_013400975.1 Atrichornis clamosus
GCGGGGCCGCGGCGGGGCCGAGGCAGCGGCGGCGGCGATAGGAGAATGCAGGAGGGCGGCGGGGCGGCTCCGGGGGCGCTGGCGCTGGCGCTGCTCCGCCGCTGCCTCCTGCTCGGCCCGCTGGGGTTGCACCTGGCCGGCGCACAAGACGGTGAGTGCCGATTGCGGGGCACCGGCGGCGGGACATCCCGCACTGGGACGCGGCACCGGGAGCCCCGCTCCCACCAACACCCCCGGGGCTTCCCCTTCGCTGGCCGGGATGGGGACTGGGACTTGGTCCTGGGTGGGAACTGCGACGGGGACTGGACGGACTCGCCTCTGCCCCGGGACGGTCCGGGACGGGCTCCTCGCTGTGTCTGGACCGGGACCGGACCACGATGGGCTCCTGGGAACGGGTCCCCGCTGTGTCCAGACCGGACCACGCCAGGACAGGGTCCTCGTGGTGCGTCTGACCCTGTCCCGATCCAGGAGATCGTCCCTGCCATCTCTCTGTCCCCGTACCGACCCGGGACAGGGTGTCTGCCAGCCGTTTGCTCCGGTATTGGTCCGGGCCGGGATCCCTGCCATCCCTCTGCTCCGGTACCGATCCGGGACGGGGTCTTCGCCATCCCTCTGTCCCGGTACCGTACTGGACGGGACCCCCGCCGTCCCTCTGTCCTGGTACCGATCCGGGACGGGGTTCCCCGCTAGCCCTCTGCTTCGCTATCGCATGGGACGAGCTCCCCGCTCCTTTCACCACCCCCGCACCACGCTGATCCCGCACCCGCCCGTTTTCCCTAGAGCCCCCCCAGCTCTCTCTGTCCCTGCCCCCGGTGCCGCCTACCCCGGGGATCCCTAGAGTCCGGCATTCGGCTCCATCCCGTCTGCAGGACTTTCCCCGGCAACCCCTAATTCCCGGGTTAAGAGGATCGCTGTAGCCTGCGGTGTACAGCGGGAGAGCCGGGCAGTGGGTTCCATCGCCGGAATGCTGCGGAGCCCGGCAACGTCGCTCCGGGGGGTTTTGCACCCACGGGGTCCAGGACGACCCCGAGGAAATGTTCACCCAAACCTCATCCCTAGATTCGTGTTTCCCGGTGTCACTCGTCCCCAGCTCATCCAAGAGGGAAGAGACAAGGACGGGTCATCCAAAGCATTATTCCCAGCGAGGGGAAACTGAGGCACGGGGCCAGGGCGGGATCACTGGGGGCAGAGTCCCACTGCCTTCCCCAAGTGTGATTTGAGACAATCCTGCAGCGGGTTTCCACTGGATCCCAAACCCACTGGTGGACGCGGGGGAGCTTTTCTGGGTCCGGCAGCATGACGGAGATAGGAGCGTGCCCGGCTTTTCCCGGGGCATCGCCCTGTTATGTCTTTCCTGCATCCTGTGAGAAAACAAACAAATCCCTGGCAGAAATGACCCCAGCGGGGCCCGGCCGTGACTTCACCCTAACCCACCGGAAATCCAGTTTTCACGTTTTTTAGCAATTCAGTTTTTGGGAGGGGAGTGATGTTCCCACGGCTGGAGCAAGTCTCCCGTGGCTCTGCCTTGGCTATTCCCAGCTCCTCGGTAGCATCTTTGGAGCCAAATTCCCAGGAGTGCCTGCAGCCCTCAGCTTATCTCTGGCATGCCCTCCCGGCACACGCTGGTCACACTCGGGATGTTTTTAAAAAGGATTTCCTTTCCTGGGATGGGTTTTTCCCGGAATGGGTTCCTGCAGCTCCTCTGCACCCATCAGCACAGATATGGAGCTGGGGAGGGTCCATCCAAGACTGCCAGCTGGGCTCACATGTCCAGTTGTCCTGGCCATAGAGGATTTTCCATGCAGATCCCAATGGCTTAGACTTTCCATGCTAGAAACTCCCCCAAAAATACTCCAAATTTCTCTCCCCCCAGCACAGCCCCCCTTCTGGGAGCCACTGTCCCGGCAGCCCTGGAGTCCCCACTGCCACCCCAATCCCCAGTCCTGGAGAGCCTGATCTTTCCCAGCTCTTCTCTGTCAGAGGCCACTGCACAGAAAGGGGGAAAGTTGGGGATTTCTCTCAGTCCCACAGGATAAATCCTCCCCGGTTTGGCTGTCAGCCCTTCCCGCAGGCTGGGGAGAAGGGGACTCCGTGGGGGGGCTGGCATCTTTCACCTCCGGCCCCCCCTTTTTTTATCCCTGCAGGATTTTCCCTTGCCAGCACTTTGTGTCGTCTCCCGGCGACAGTGAGGGGAGCCAAGGCTGGGCAAATCCATGCCCACCATCCCTTTTCTTTCTGGCTGTGCCAGGATGATGCTTGGCAGGAGCAGCAGCTTTTGGGGGATGTGGGGAGGAGGTGTTGAGCACTGGACCCCCAGAAACCCCCAGCCCAAACAGAGGCACTGAGCAGTGCTTCCCCCCTTTCCCTGCACCCCAGTCCTGCCCAGAAATTCCAGCTGGACCCCAACACTGGGCACTCAGCTTATTTCCTCGTGCCTGAGGGCAGCGAGTCCAGAGAAAAGCCCCTTTTGTGGTGGGTCTGGCACCACCCTGGGAAGGATGTGATGAGGATGCAGCTGCCCCTTAAGGCTGCAGCCAGGGTTTCCTGGGTGCTGCCCTGTGCTATACAGCACCATGGAGTGGGGATATTTCCTCTTTGAATCCTTTTGTATACCCCCAAATTGGGGTTCTCCTGGACTGGGTGATGTAGAGGAGCTGAAGGTGCAGGTGTGTACTGTGTGGCTGTGGGGCAAACTACAGCAGCTTCATCCCTGGATCCCACTGCAAACAGTCCCCAGTGCAGGGAGCATCCAGAAACGCCATCAGAAAATGATGCTTTGGATGAGGAAAATAGTTGAAAGGGCTGCCTGTGGGTGCCCAGGGAGTGTTCTGGGGGCCTCACCAAACGGGGAAATTGAGGCGGGGAGCAGCCCAGTTGAGCCCCCTCCCCGGTGTCTCCACAGGGAACGGCTGTGGCCACACGCTGCTGACACCCCACAGTGGCACCCTGAGCTCCAAGAACTACCCGGGCACATATCCCAACCACACCATATGCCGCTGGCAGCTCCAAGCCCCCTCGGGCACCTCCCTGCTCCTGGCATTTGGGGACATAGATCTGGAGCCCTCGGAGCACTGTGCCCACAGCTCCCTGCTGCTTGCTGACCCCCAGGCCGGCACTGCCTACGGTAAGGGTGTCCTGGGGAAACTGAGGCAGGGGTGATGGCGTGATATAATTTCATGGATAGGGAGACTATCAGGAAAATCTGGGGGTTTAGCTGATTTCATCATGGGGAGGGAGAATATCTGAGGAGGGGGACTGCCCAAGTGGGGAGTATCCAAGGAAGGAGGTATTTGAGGAGGGGGCTGTCTGAGGATGGGGGTATCCAAGGAGGGGAATATCTGAAAATTTGAGGTACCCAAGTACTGGGGGTACCCAAAGCAGGGGATATCTGAGGAGTGGGTTATTTAAGGAAGAGGAATATCCAAGGATGGGGATACCTGAGGAGCAGAGGTACCCAAACAGAGGGGATGATATCCAAGCAGGGGTATATCCAAGGAGCAGAATATTTGAGAATTGGGGATATCTGAGGAGGCAGGTACCCAAGGAGGGTACCCTTAGGGGGCTGCCCAGTTGGGACCAGATGCAGCTGCTGAATAATTAATTCTGTCAGCCAAGCCACTGCACAAATGCTTCCAGGATTTTCCTGAAGAGATTTAATGGTCTTGGAGGGATTTTGTAGCACTGGTAGCATGATGGGTACTGGGGAAAATAACTTGGGGGTGGGGGGAACCAGTGATGAGGTGGGATGGAGGAGCAGCCCAGGTGAGGAGTGGAGGCTGGACTCTGAGGCAGAGGGGGATGTGATGGGAAATGCAGGATGCAAAGGAGCCAGCTTGGATCCGTGGGACTGGGAGTTTTCCCTGTTCTCCAGGGCTTTCACCCTTTCTGAGCTGGTACCCAGAGGGGTGACAGCACGTGAGGTCCCTGGTCCCCATCCTCTCTGCCGTGGCCTCAGGGACATGTTTGTCCCCCAAAGCCAAGAGACCAGGCTGACACGGAGCAACGTGGGGAAAGGGGGACTGCCAGATGATGCTCCCAAGGGGCTGAGGGAGGCACTGGGGGCTGGGGGAGGTGGCCGGGCACCCACAGCCCCTATGGGTGCCAGCAGGGCCGTGCCAGCGCGACACAGGGCTGGGGTCCCGCTCCCTCTCCCGCGGCTGACACCGGCCCTTGAGAAGTCTCAGATGTTTTTCGGGAAGTGGCTGAAGCCGGTGGAGGCTGTGGGCTGCTTCCTGCTGACTCAGACCCAGTGTCTGGCCCCTGGTCTGACCCTGCTGGGGACGTGGCAGGGTCCTCGTGGGGGTGGCAGCCTCTGGGGCTTGGCTGAGGGGTTTCCAGCTTCCAGGTGTCACCAGAATCCATACAAACGTGGCAGCACGGACCCAGGCAGCGTTGGCATGTGGCAAGGCGTGGGAGGGAAATCTGCATGTGTGTCATCTGCATCTCATCTGCATATAGTGCAGACCCCCATTCTGTCACATCTGTGACATCCCTGCACGCACACGTGTCCCACGTCCCCTGGGATCGACCTCCCGGTTCAATATGACTCAGGCAGGGTGAGGGTGTGGGTCGGGGTAGGGAAACTGAGGCACAGGGGGAGGTGTCACCACCAGCCCCATGGGGACACAGGGACACAGTTCTCTGTCCCCAGGACAACGGTGGCATTTGCTCGAAACATCTCTGGGCACCCCAAGGCCCCAGTGATGGACGTGACACAGAGCAGAGTGATGTGGGGGGCAGGGGTTGATAGCAGGGGGGGCAGGGATTGGGGCCACCTCCTGTCCCCAGCTGGAACTAGAGATGTAGCTAAGGAATCTGCCTGCCTGCTAAGCCGAAGTTTTAATCAGGGAGATGGAGATTGCAAATTAATGTGGATTAAATGGGGGGGGATTTAGGAGGCAGCTTCAGTGATGCATGTGAAAGGGGAGATGGGGAGGGGATGGCGACACAGCCCCTGTTTTGGGGTCCCGTGGGTGATGCCATGTGTACCAGTCCCTGCAGTGGGGGATGTGGTGGCAGGCGTCCAATAAGGGTGATGGGGCCACCCTGGGGCTGGGACCACTCTCAGGATGGGCCACCCTGCATGGGACCACTCTTCAGCACCCTGGTGCTGGGACTACCTTCAGGATTGGCCACCCTTCATGTGGGGTAACCCTGGGACCACCCTGAGCACAACCCAAATACCTGAGCCCCCTCTGGCCTTGGCAAAGGCCAGGCCGGAGGAGGTGAAATCCTGGGGTCCGGGTGCCCAAGTGTGTCCCTAGGGAGCCCAAATCCTCTCCACGGCCCCATCCCTGCCAGCAGGGCCCTACTGCAGGAACTCCGTCCCTTCTGCCCCTCTCCTGGTGACAAACTCCAGCACTGTGACCGTCCTGTTCAACAGCACCAGCCACCGCTCGGGACGAGGCCTCCTCCTGTCCTACTCCACCTCGCAGCACCCAGGTACAGGGGGAGCATCCCGTGGGATGCAGAGACACCCCTGGGATGTGAACTGGCCCATGGAAGGGGGCACAGCCAGCAGTGAAGGGAGCTCCTTGCTGACCCCAGGATGGGCTCCCATTGCCCCAAGCTCCCTGAATATCCCTGTTCTCCCTGGATGAGGGCAAACATAGGAGACCCCCAGGCAACCCAGCACACTGGGATCCCTCCCAGAACCCTGAACCCCCAAGTCAGGTGGCACCCCAATATCAGGCAGAGCCACAGGCACTGTAGATGGTTTCATGGGGCCAATGGCTGCAAGGACCAAGGGGCCACCCCTCCCAGCCCCTCCAGACGTGGGGACGTGGAGGGCAAAACCCAAACAAGGAGCAGGATTCAGTTGGGGAGGGCATGGGAATGGGGTGCCCTGGGGCAGAGGTGGGTGGGTTCTGTGGGGCAGGTGGAGGTCCCTCAGCCTGAGGTGTCTGTGTCTTGCAGACCTGGTCTCCTGCCTGGTTCGAGGCACCCACTACACCCAGGAGCACATCAGGTGATTGATCAGGGGGGCGAGTGGTCCCATTTTGGTGTCCCCCACCCCCGGGGTCCCCGTCAGTCCCAGTTTCATCCCCATCCCTCTCCTGGGGTGCAGCTCTGGTGGGACAGGGAGCAGAGCAGGTATGCAGAGGGGGTTTGGGCAGGAGTGAGCCCTGAATCCCCCTGGCTGTGTGTTTCAGCGTGTACTGCCCCGCGGGCTGCAAGGACATCCATGGGGACATCTGGGGCAACCCAAGCCAGGGCTACCGGGACGTAAGTGTGAGCAGCACAGTGCACCCGCCAGAGGCGGTCCCCAACACGTGTGACTACTGCTGGTCACCCCTAGCAGCCCACAGGGGACGGGTGTGGCCTTGGGGTGCCCCATGGGGTGCTCGGGCCTGCCATGGGGGGCTGCCCTCACCCCCTGCTCCCCACAGACGTCGGTGCTGTGCAAGGCGGCCGTGCACGCTGGGGTGATCGCGGACGAGCTGGGTGGGCAGGTCACCCTGTCCCGGCAGAAGGGGATCACGCTCTACGAGTCGGCCTTTGCCAACGGGCTCCACTCCAAAAGGTGGGTGAGAAGGGGCTGGGGCTGCACCCCTCACCCAGCTGTGGGACCCACCCGCACTGACACTGGGGAACTGCCACCCCTCAGTTTCAGAGACCCCCCAGGGTTTGTTCACCCGGTGACCCCCTGTCTGATGCTCCCTCTGCTTTCCTCCATGCAGGGGATCCCTCTCTGAGAAACGACTCATATTCCACAAAGGTATTTTTTTCCCATTTGCCCTGAAATTAAGGCACGATTTTGACTGTCAGACCTGGTGCCACCACCATGTGCCTGCTTGGGGCTCCCGGGTTCCCAGCCTGTTGTTTCCTGTTCCCAGCCTGTGACGATGCGCTGGAGGTGGCCGCCTTCAACGCCTCATCCTGGTGGCACGAAGTGGACACGCTGGGCCAGGACCGGGCCTGGGTGGCCGAGCGGGCAGCGCTCGGCACCACCGGCCACTCCTGGGCAGCTGAACCCGGCGCTGAGGCCACCTGGCTGGAGCTGGACCTGGGCACCCGCAGGAATGTCACAGGTGAGAGCTGACCATAAGGGGACAACAGCTGCCCGTGTCCCCATGCCACCCTGGCCACTGTCCTCCCCCTGTGCCAGCCTCACTGATCCCCAGAAAACTGCCCACGGCAGTTGCACCCCCATAACTCCCAGGACGCAGTGGAGCTCATTGTGCCATGGTTTTACTGGTGCAAACTGGGATGCAGAGCGCACCAGCCCCCCCGGCTGCTCCTGTCCCCCTTTTGTCCCTGTTCTCCCCTGATCCGCAGCCGTTTTTGGGATGAACAAGTTAATATTATGCTCTTGCATCTGGTGCCAGCGAGCGCCTTTTGTCCGGCCGGAGCCTGCTGAAAGCGGGGGCTTTGTGCGCCGCCGGCTGGCGACTGCGGCGAGGAAAATGGGGACATTGTCAGGCCGGAGGCTGGAGGAGGGAGGAATGCAGGGCTGGCAGCTGGGGCCGGAGGTTATCGACTCCTGGGGGAAGACCAGGGCATCCCACACTGGAATCTGCCACCCAAGCCCTCTTCCAGGGTCAGAAGGACCCCCCTCTGCCAGGTGACGTCCTGCCCTCCTAGTCCTTTCCCAGCTGAGGCATGGGTATCCCAAAGATGGGGGTTATTGCAGCTGGGAGAGCTCTGCCCCATGCAGTACAGGGTACAGGGTGGCTGCCCCAAGCCCTTCCCCAGCCCTGCAACCCCTGACTGACAGCAGGGACCCCCCTCCTGCATCCATAGGCATCATCACAAAGGGCTCCTCCGAGCAATACGACTACTATGTGACGTCCTACCGCATCTCCTCCAGCCGTGACGGGAAGAACTGGAGACCCTACAGAGGCACCAGTGGCCAGGAGGACAAGGTGGGCATGGCAGGGGCATCACGGGGCTGAGGTCCCCTGCCTGTAGCTATTCGACCATCGATGCCTCTTCGCCCTCTCCGGCAGGTGTTTGAAGGAAACACAGACAGCCACGGGGAGGTCTCCAACGCCTTCATCCCCCCCATCGTCGCCCGCTACGTCCGTGTCACACCCCAGAGCTGGCACCAGCACGTGGCCCTAAAGGTGGCCCTGGTGGGCTGCCAGCTGGCACGGGTCCGCGCACCCCGGCCCTACGGTGAGACCCTTCACAGGAGCTCACAGCCCCCAGCCCCTGAACATCCCCTCGGGGCCTCCACCTCCCTGTGCACCCAGTGGTGGTCCTGCAGTCACAGTCCCTGCTCTGCCCCGCAGTGCCCAGTGTCCCCAGGGAGGTCCTTGTCCCCACCAGCCGCCCAGCCAGCCGCACCGCCGTCCCTGGCATCGCCCTGGACCCGGAGAAGGCAGGTGGGTGCAATGAGGTGCAGCATCATCTTGGAGGGTTCCAGGTGCCACTGGAGCTTCATCCCCCTGTTACAACACATTTATTTTCCTCCTCTGGTGGCCCTGGGTGGGCTCCTGGCACCCATGGGTGCAAAGGGCTGGAACGGGGCACCAGGGGTGCTGATGCTGCCCTCTCTCCCCAGGCTCCACACTGTTGGTGATGCTGCTCATTGGCGGCTTCGTGCTCCTCTCCTCCAGCTTCCTGCTCCTGGCTTTCCTCTGCCACAGGAAGAGGTTGGTCCCATCCTGTCCCCTGCTTTGCCCCAGGGGACCCAGCATCACCTCCCCAAATTGTGGCAGCTTCACCCAGCTGCCCACTGGGTCCCAAGGGGTGCAGCCCTCCATGCAGTGGGTGTGAGGAAGTGGGTGGTGGTGGGCACAGGGTGACTGGGACCCCTCGCCCAATCTTGCTTCTCCCCCTGGCAGGAAGTCAGCAGCGGAGCTGAACTGTGGAATCACAAAAGGTAAAGGGTCCCCAACCCCTCCCAAAACAGGGGGTCCTGTGTGCCGTGGGGTGCAGCTGGTTTAACTGGTGCTGCTGCTGAGCTTCGAGCTGTCCCACCCCAGGGGGCACCTGCGTGTCCTGTCCATGACAACTGAGGGTTTCCACTCCCTACCCAGGGTACCCCAAGCTGGAGTCGAGCCAGGTGTGCTCCCTGCAGAGCCTGCCACTCCCGAGCCTGGCCTCCTTTCCCACGGCCCCCACACCGGGGGACCTCAGCCAGACCCATTCGCCAGGTAACGGGAACATCGGGACATGAACAGGTCTCTCGGCCCAGAGCCAGAGCCGAGGCTGCCCCACTGCACCCTGGGAACACCCTGGGGTGCCCATTCCCCCCTCCCCATTCTGGTCTGACCCCTTCTGCATTGTGGTCCTGTGCAACAGGGAGACCGTGATTAATTTGACCCTTTATTAATTATTATAATTAATTATAATAGCACCCCTCATTTATTATTATTATTATAATTATTCCACCTCAGTCACAAGTGTTGGCACTGGAGGGTGGTTGGGAGCATCAGGAGCCACACTCTGTGCTGTGGCAGAGGGATGTGGGGGTCCATGGGTGGTGTCCTGCCCTGGGTGGGTTTTGGCACGGTTTTCTCATTGCTGAGATCCAACCCACCTTTTCAACCCACCACACCCACCTCTGCCACAGCACCACAACCCCCTGACACTACGGCCGCCCACATTTCAGAGTACGCCGAGCCAGACCTGGTGCAGGTGAGCCCCAGCAGCCAGACGGGTCCCTCCACCTTCAAACCGCTCCTGGAGGAGGGCTACACTCTGCCGCTGGTCCTGAGCCACTACGACGTCCCAGGAAAACACCACGAGTACGCGGAGCCGCTGCCGCCGGAGCCTGAGTACGCCACGCCGTTCAGCGAGCCAGAACCTGCCGGGACGCGCCGCAGCCCCTGCGGCATCGCGGGGCCCCCCGGCTGCCCCCCAGTGCGGTACTGGACCCCCACCCCGCGGCCCGGGGAGCTGCCGGCCGGGGCGGAGCAGACTGGCAGCCCCCATCTCGAGGGGGCCCGCGGGCGGCCTGGGGACTGTGCACTCACACACGTGTACCACGAAGCCTTGTGAGGAGGGGGAGCGCGGCACCACGGTACCGGGGTGGGGGGGGGCCTTCCCCGCGGTTGCAGAGGCTTTTTTAAGAATAATCCCGTGTAAATATATATATGAGTGATTGATAGATATGGAGCGCTGTGCCCTGCGCCGCCCGCTGGCTATCGGGGCGGCCATCCCACCGGCCTGGGATGTCCCGGTGCCTGTCCCGCACCTCCCGCCAGCCCGAGGAGGCACGGTGACCCTACCGCACGAACCACCGGTCCCGCACTATGGCACAGCAGCGCGACCGGAGGCACCGCAACAGCAGCGCAACACAGCTCCCCTCCCCGCGCGGCCCGCAGGGCACCCGCCGGTCTCTGCCGTTCACGGATTCCGGGGCGCCAGAACGGGCGGTTACTGGCGGCCCTCCCTCACAAAAATTGTGCTTCCGAAATCTCTTGATGTCGATTCCGCGGGGGCGGCGCGCGGCCCCCCCGTGCCACGCACGGCAGAAGCCCTTTTTAAACGCGGGGTACCACACCGCCCGCGCGGGAAAGGGACAGAGTACCATCGAGCTCAGGGCGAAGGACGCCAAAACCGCCAAACATGGTGCCGTGCCTCATTATTCCTTTTTCCTTTCCTCTCGAGTTTCTCCCTTTCTTTTCGCCATTTCTGCTGGTTTTCCCCTCAAAAAAGCGCCGTTTTCCCCGCTCTTTATCCCTCCACGGCTATGCAAATCGCGCGGGGCATGCTGGGCAGACCTAGTCCCTGAGGCAGCGCGGAGAGGGGGGGCGCCTTTGGCGGGAGCGCCTTGGCGCGCGCGCGCGCAGGCGGACTCGCTCCTGATTGGCGGTGGTGCGCGCGCGCGCAGGCGGACTCGCTTCTCATTGGCGGCGGCGCGCGCGGGCGCGCGGGCGGGCTTGCTCCCCATTGGCGGTGGCGACGGGCGGAAGCGGAAGCGCTGCCGGGTGTCGGCGGGCGGCGGAGGGAGCGTGGCGGCGGCGGCGGGGCCTCGGTGCGCCCGCGGGTCATGGGGAGGTACGGGGCGCTCGGGGGAACTGCACGGAGCACTCGGGGGCTCCACACCGGCTGCTGCGGCCGAAAATCCGGAAGGGAGCCCAAGGGTGGGCGCGGAGTCGGTTCCGGTGGCAGTCGGTGACCTTCGCTCTGCCCCGCGACTCCCGGCGGGGACGTTCTGCACGGAGAGGGGGGTTTGGTCCCATCCCGACGGTCCTCGTGGTGCCGATGAGCACTGTAAGCTGGCGGTGTTCAACCTGGAGAAGAGAAGGCGCTGGGGACGCCTTAGAGCCCCTTCCAGTGCCTAAAGAGGCTCCAGGAGAGCTGGAGAGAGACTTTGGACAAGGGCCTGGAGTGACAGGACACAGGGAATGGCTTCCCACTGCCAGAGGGCAGGGATAGATGGGATATTGGGAAGGAATTGTTCCCTGTGAGGGGGGGGAGGCCCTGGCACAGGGTGCCCAGAGAAGCTGTGGCTGCTCCTGGATCCCTGGAAGTGTCCAAGGCCAGGTTGGACAAGCCCCTGGAGCACCCTGGGATAGTGGGAGGTGTCCCTGCCCATGGCAGGGGGTGGGATGAGATGAGCTTAAAGTCCCTTCCCCCACAAGCCATTCTGAGATTCTATGATTGTATTTAGATATTTGGTGAAAATCACTATGGTTAATGGAAGTGGGAGTCCTGTGAGCACTCCAGGGAATGTTCTGTTTGACAGTAACATGGATTTTAATTACAGCCCTAACCCTGTGCTGTCCCAGAGCTGAACAAGTCGCAGTGCTGATCACAGCCTCCAAACATCCTCCTGCCCTGGAGGGAACTGCTGCTGTGGGGTCTGGGCTCACCTGCACATCAGCAGGTGCCAGAATACTCTGTTTCCTGGCAGAAAAAAGAGAATTTGGCCATAGTTTTCTTCAGGATCCTGATGGATGCTCGTTCTGTGTAGCAATGACTGTGTGATCTCTTCTGACTGAGAAACCTGTGGCACTGTAGTGAGGATAACATGTGAAACTGTTTCTTCTGACCATCTTATATAGAATGGGTGATACAAAAAATATCTGGTGTTCCTGTAGGAATGAGAATTATGTGGAAGAAGAGAAAGCCAGAGTAGGTAACGCTGACTGGTGATGTTCTGGGAAGGCTGTGGGCAATGGCTTCTCCACTCGCAGGTCCCACAGCAGTCGCTGATGTAATTAAAGATCTAGACACTCAGATAGCTGTAAGTAAACGGGGCTGGCATGTGGGATTTGCCCTGGGAATCTGTTCATCCCGCGAGTTTTGTGTTCAGGGATCTTAGCGGCACGTGAAGGGTGCGGTAAGATCCGGGAATAAGCCAGCAAAACGACTTCATGCTGCTGAAGTGCTGCTGCCCGAGGATTTGGGGGCTTTGTGCCCAAGGATTTTGGTGCTCCCTTTCCTGCATGGTGGGTAGGAATTCCTGCTTTGTGGGTCTGTGAAGCGAGGCATGGGGTGAACAGCCCGAGACCAGCCCCAGCTAAAACCAGGGCTTAAGGTCCCTCCTGATCTTATGCTGAGCTCCTCAGCCAGAAGTGCCAGCTGAGGGGTTTAAGGTGTGAGTGTGATGATTTTCCAGTGTTAATTCAGTTAAAATGGAGCTGGAAACTTGCTGAGGGCACTGCAGAAGGGTGTCTGGGATATGAATTCCCCTCAAAGGGTTCTGTGTCTAGAGGTGCATGAGTGTGCCTTGGAGTGAAGCACTAAAGCAGCTGCTTCTAAATGCTCCCATCTGCTTTCTGGTGTGGGTTTTGGTATTAATTAATCCAAACTAACCAAGCTTGCTCTGATGAGGGGAAATGTCTGTTTTTAGCTCAGGGAGCAGACACTGTGTGAACGTCCTGTAAAGCTGGTTGAACAAACTCTTATTTCCTTGTGAGTTCGGCCTCAGCTTCTCAGCCATCTCTGGCCCCTCCACAAGAGGCTTTGCCATCAAACCATTCCTTAAACACTCCTTCCCTGTGACAGAGCTGTAACTGCTGCCCACAGTGGTTGTGGCAGTGGAAGGTGCAGGGTTTGGATGAGTTTCCTGTCATGGAGCAGTGAGGACAGAGCAAAACTTCATTGAGCCCGGGGTTTAGAGCCTCCCAGCCATGAAACAGAGGAGGTGCCAGTCAGCATTCACCCCGTGACCAACAACCTGAGTAACTTCAGCACCTGGAGGATCTGTGTAACCACACAACCCACTTGTGGTTCACCATTAGGAGCTCCATAAATCCCACTCCGTTTCCTGTGGCTGTCGGTTGCCCGGTGTGGGAGGAACAAGGGGCAGGTGTGGGCCCACACGTGTTCCTTTCCCTCTGAGCACCAGATTGTGCTCTCAGAACCCAAAATGAACCAGTGTTTTCAGTCCCACGTAGAGGGATTGCTGCAGGCTGGGCTGTGAGCGTGGTGCTGCCAAAAGTGAGACCCCCACCCTGTGGAAACCCTGTGGAGGCTGAGCCCTGCCTTCTCAGGGCTCTGGAGTATGGGGAGGAGGGATCCTGTGCTGCTGCAGTGGGAACGAGCCGTGTCCTGCAGTTAAAGCTGCTCTCAGTGGTCTGTTCTTCGTGGGAAATGGGCTCAGGAAAGCTGTGTGGGGGTTGATGTGGGGGCTTCAGCCCAAGGGGTGGCTGGGTGGGTGGTCAGTGCCGCTGTCACTGGCCTGCAGCCACTGTGCTGCTGGAAAACTTCATTTTCCATACACCAGGGGAGGTTTTCTCTGCTACTAAACATCACTTCTCCTTTCTTGCTGTGAGCAGAGATTCCTGATCTATAAAATCCAGACCCCATCAGGACACTGTAGTTTCCTCTGGACAAAGACCTGTTCTCTGCACTGAATTCCTTCTCTGTTTGCTAACCGTGGCTTTCCTTTCCTTTTCCAGTTGATTGGTTTGGGTCCCCACAACCCCAAGAAGAAGCAGGACCTAGACAAGCTTTATGATCTAAAAGCTAAAGCCCAACAGATTATGAACCAGTTTGGCCCTTCTACCTTGATCAACCTCTCCAACTTCTCCTCCATCAAGCCAGAACCAGCCAGCACCCCCCCCCAGAGCTCCATGGCCAACAGCACCACCGTGGCAAAGATGCCAGGAACTCCCAGTGGAGGAGGGCGGCTCAGTCCTGAAAGCAACCAGGTAATTCCATCCCTGACTTCAGGACAACGGGGGTGATGCTCAGACCTGCCTATGGCTTCATTCTCCTTCCTTATATCCCCAGCAGAAATACAATGTTTATTAAAGTATCAGTTACTGAAACTTCTTCATGGATTTCTTCCCTCCCAGGTGCTTCCAGGCTGGGTGGGGTTTGGATGCTCTAGGTGTATTTCCAGTTCTGGGAAAATGGGTACTGGGGATGTGATGAAAGAAATTATATTTAAATGGGGTTTAGATGGCAGAAATATGGGGAGAAATGGGTGGTGAGGTACAGGGTGCCCAGAGAAGCTGTGGCTGCCCCTGGATCCCTGGAAGTGTCCAAGGCCAGGTTGGACAGGGCTTGGAGCACCCTGGGATAGTGGGGGTGTCCCTGCCCCTGTCCCTCCCAATGGGAGGAGGTTTAAGGTCCCACCCAACCCAACCTGGTGTGGAGCCTTTGATGTGCATTAAAGAAGCTGCTGCCCAGGAAGTGCCCTGGAATTGCTCCCTGATGGCTTCACTGGCACCCTGGACTCTGGGGGAGTGCACTGGACCCCAACACAAAACAGCCACAGCAGTGAGGGAACCAGGAAGGGCAGGAATTTCCCCCCTGTGCCTGATTCACCTGATCAGGCTGACAACTTCCATCCATATCTTTTAAGACTCAGCATCCTGTTGTTCAGCCCAGTGTGGTTTGTGCTCCCTGCCATGTCTGGCTGCCCTGGAATAACCCAGCACTCCCCTATCTCTGTTTTCCATGTGAAGCACTAAAGCTGATAAGCACTAGAGCCATGGAATTACTTCCCTCGTGCCCTGAGCACAACTTTAGTCACTGATATCTTGATTGCACTTGCTGTCTGCATCTTAAGACTTGTAGTTTTGCCTTTCCACCCCCTGCCTTTAGTGCTGGCAACATTTATCCCAGCTGCTGCATTCCACTTGCTGTCCAAAGCAACCACTGGTGCTCGAAAATGACTCCTTAACACCTGATATTTCTTATCTCTGCCATTCCTGAGCTGAAAGACAGTGTCAGCAATGTGACCTGGGGGCACGGGGGAGGAGGTGTTTGTGGTTGTGGCTGTGTTCCATGGGCAGCTGCTTTGCTGGGCCAATAAATCCTTCCTCCTCTCCTCTCACACGCTCAGGTTTTAACCAAGAAGAAATTGCAGGACCTGGTGCGTGAGGTGGACCCGAACGAGCAGCTGGATGAAGATGTGGAGGAAGTAGGTTCCAACCTGTGGCAGGGGCTGCAGAAAGAGCTAATTTGGCATTTGTCACAGATCAGTGGCCCTTTGTGCAAGGAGGGAGGGTCAGTTCACTTTACACCTGTGTTCCCATGCAGCCTTCAGCCATCCCTGTCTCTGCATCCCGGTGCCAAAAAGGGTTTGCAGTTGTAGCAAACACCTGTGAAATCCGGTCCTTTGGGGGCAGTTTTGGACACCACAATGTAAGAAAGATCTAAAGCTTTTAGAGGGTGTCCAGAGCAGGCTGTGGAGATGGAAAAGGATCAGGAGGGGCCACGGGAGGAGCAGCTGAGGGCACTTCGTTCAGCTGGAGCAGAGCAGGCTGAGGGCAGATTTCAGTGGGGATTGCAGCTCCTCCCGAGGGGCAGCTCCCATCTCTGCTCCCTGGGACAGGGACAGAACCCAGAGAACGGCTGGAGCTGTGCCAGGGCAGGATCAGGCTGGAGAGCAGGAAAAGGTTCTTCCCCCAGAGGGGGCTGGGCACTGACCAGGCTCCCCAGGGAAGGGGCACGGCCCCGAGGCTGCCAGAGCTCCAGGAGCCTTTGGACAACGCTGCCAGGGATGCACAGGGTGGGATTGTTGGGGGTCTGGGCAGGGCCAGGAGTTGGACTGGATGGTCTTTGTGGGTCCCTCCCAACTCAGGACATTCAATAATTCTAAATACCAGCTTTTGAGGGCTCATTTTCATTTTCCCACATAATTCCAGCTGCTCAGTGCTGACTGGGCTGCATGTTGCCCTTGTTCCACCACAGATGCTGCTGCAAATCGCCGATGACTTCATTGAGAGCGTGGTGACGGCCGCCTGCCAGCTCGCGCGGCACCGCAAGTCCAACACCCTGGAAGTGAAAGACGTCCAGTTGCACCTCGGTGAGGGACTTTTAATCTATTTTTCCCCTCTGCTCTCAGCTCTTCCTGAAGTCAGGGCACGGCTGTGATGCCGGGGTGGAAGCCCGTGAGTGTGTAATGCGTCGCTGCCCGTGGCAGGGGGTTGGAACTGGGTGAGCTGTAAGGTCCTTTCCAACCCGAACCATTGTGTGATTCCAGAGCGTCAGTGGAACATGTGGATCCCGGGCTTTGGTTCTGAAGAAATCAGGCCCTACAAAAAAGCCTGCACTACAGAAGCTCACAAACAGGTAGGGAGCCCTCACAACACTGGGAATCACGCGGGAGGCTGATGCCGGGATGGTGGTCATGGACTCCTGGCACTGTGAATTTGTGGCCTCTTCCGAGTGGTTTGGACCTGAAATGACTTCCAGAGCCTCCTGGCCTGTTTGTGCAGAAGGCGTTGAGGTTGCTGTGTCTCCTCTGCTCTGTTGGCTGTGCCCAAAGAGAAGCAGCAGCTCTTGGTGCCGAGAGGCTTGGGAAGGTTAAAACCAGCTGGGAGCTGCACACAGGCACTTCTCAGCTGCCCCTCACAGCTCCATCTACGTGCAAAGGGACTGACAACACCCTTAATTTTGCTTTAAACTGCATTAGGCCATGGATTTTTAAGCCGTAGTCAGAGCCTGGAAGGAGTTGCCCTGTGGTGGGTTCATGGGTGATGCTGCAGCTCCCAGTGGGCAGAGAGGGGGGCCTTGAGGTGGGCTTTGATCCCACTGCCCCAGGGTGCCAAGTGGAGCAGCACAGACACTTCCTTCTCCTGTGGCTCCAGCCTGGGACCCCATTAAGATTCGAACAGACCTGAAAGACCTGTGTGGAAACAAGTCAGGCAGCGTCCCGGGAGAGCCCAGGATGCCTCGTCTGTGCTGCAGGTGGTTGTGCAGTCACCTGCTCTGAGCTGTTCAGCTTCCCACCATTTTCCCTGTCTTGTTGCAGAGAATGGCACTGATCCGCAAAACTACCAAGAAATAGCCCCTGGATGGAGCCGGAGACGCCGCCAGCGCAGTTTGGGATATTCTGCCTCTCCACTGAAGCCTCCACGACGTCACCTGTGGGATATTTTTTTTAATGCTTTACAGAGAAGCATCTATTTTTTATTAATGGTGCAGCAATATCTTGACGAGGAGATCTGCCAAAAACATTCTACGCCCCGTTCCTCGTTCCTTCTCAGAGCGCGACGTATCTCAAACAGAGACTTTTATTTGTGACTTGAAAGTGGTTTATCGTACAAGTGATTACCCAAGGGACAGAGCGTTTGATCGTGTGTGGGACAGTATTAGAAGCATCTGTAGAGGTTTTTGTTTCCTCCTTCCTGCCCCTACCTGCTCCAGTACTTTGTAATGTCAGTGTTTATATAAATACTTGCGTTTGTTTTACATGAATAAAGAAATTATTAATCTAAGCTCCTGGCACGGGCTTGTGCTCTTCAGGCAGCATGGCAGGGGGATGGCAGGGCCAGGGTCCCTGTCACCTCAGCTCTGTGTGTGGTGCTGTCCTGTGGGAGATCTCCTGGGGGTTTAGAGGGAGTAGAATCGTGGAATATCCTGAGCTGGAAGGGACCCCCAAGGCTCATCCAGTCCAGCCTCTGGCCCTGCCCAGACCCCCCAACAATCCCCCCCTGTGCATCCCTGGCAGCGTTGTCCAAAGGCTCCTGGAGCTCTGGCAGCCTCGGGGCCGTGCCCATTCCCTGGGGAGCCTGGTCAGTGCCCAGCCCCCTCTGGGGGAAGAACCTTTTCCTGCTCTCCAGCCTGACCCTGCCCTGGCACAGCTCCAGCCGTTCCCTGGCTCCTGTGCCTGTCCCAGGGAGCAGAGATGGGAGCTGCCCCTCGGGAGGAGCTGCAGACCCAAGTGAGTCTCCCGTTTCCTCCAGGCTGAACAGACCAAGTGCCCTCAGCTGCTCTTCCTGAGGTTTCCCCTCCAGACCGTTCTAGACCAGAAGGATTTGGCCGGTCCCTCTCCTGCCCGTCAGGGTGAGCAGGTCACTCCTCACCTCCAGCCCAGGGGGAGTCCCTTCACCATCGCTGGGATGTTTGGACTGTTGGCAAGGGGGTGTTGTGACAGGGCAGGAAATCGAGGTCACCCTCGTTCTGTCCTTGCCTGGACACAGAAAAGGCAACATCCCCCTGCCTGTCCCTCCTGCTCCGCTCACACCTCAGGAAAGGTGGGGGAGCTGTTGTGGGGGTGAGTTGAGAGCCCCGCAAACCCCTGCAGGACGGGGAGGCTCCTGCAGCCCTGGGAGGAGCAGGGCCCATCCTCCCTGCCCAACTCTCTGGAAGCTCCCAGAACCTGTGGGGGAAACCAGAGTGGGTGAAGTGATTCCAGGACTGTCCTGGGCTCACTCCTGTCCTCATGTCGCTGTGGGATGAGCAGCCCGGGGAGCTCCTTTCTACAGTCTTGTAGCAAGGGGTTTTTTAGCAAGTTATACAAAATGAAGATTAATCTAAAAGGGAAAGTGGGCGCTAACAATTCCTCAGAGTGGCATGTGATTATTTTTGCTTTGAACTCAACTAGGCAGTTCCTCAGCCAGAGTGGGAGATACATCATCTGAGTTCCATGATAAATTCGTCACTTTTAATTCTGTTTGGGAAGACTTAAAGAATTTAGGGCTTTGTGATTTGGCTCTCAGTCAGTACCGGAGAGAGAATAAGGGAATGGGGTGCCACCCACCTCTGCAGGCCTGTGAAGTCCCACCTGAGGACTTCAGGCACTTCCCCTTCCTCAGGGAAACACGGGCAGGTAGAGAGTGACCAGGGGTGTTTAATGCGCCCCTGCTGCTCCTGCCTGTGCCCAGCTGCTCCACCTCCACCTCCTCTCCTGAGCCCGGCGTGTCCCTGCCCTGCCAGTGTCCCCAGCTCTAGCACAAGCATCTCTTCCGCTGCTCCTCCTTCTCCGGCAGCCGAGCCGCGGGCGGCGCTGGCAGCGGGACGCTGCTCTTCACCCCGTCCCACGCCCCGGTGGCCGCCATCCGCCCCGTCTGCAGCGCCTGGTAAATGGCCACTGTCAGCATCTGGAACGCCTGGACCACGTTGGAGGCGTCCTTGGCTGAGGTCTCCACGTACTGAACGCCCAGCGAGGCTGCCAACTTCTCCGCCTCCCTCCGGCCCACCCGGCGCTGCCCGGCCAGGTCGCTCTTGTGCCCCACCAGCAGGAAGACCATGCGGAAGGGCTGGATCGTGTCGGTCACCTCGCGGTGCCAGCGCCGGACGCTCTCGAAGGATGCGCGGTTGGTGAGGTCGAAGAGCAGCATTCCCCCGGCCGAGTTGCGGTAGTAGGAGCGAGTCACGGACCTGGGGAGCCGAGAGCAGGAGGGTGAGTGGCCCCCGGGCTCCCCTGTGCCACCTGGAGCAGTGCCTTCCCTGTCTGCAGGGCAGCCCCGGCCAGGACCTGCCCCTGCAAGCGGCACCTTGCGCTCAAAGCACTGCGAGAGGGAGGAGAATCGGCCTTTTCCTGCCTCAGTAAGAGCTCCAGGGGCCGCTCTGTCTGTGCTTGGCCAAAGCTCATCTGTCCCCTGCAGTCACAACCCCCAAGCACTCCTGTGTCTGCAGCCGTGTCCCCAGGACACCGCCATCCCTGCTGCCGTGGTCCTGGCACCCCCCAGTCCCTGCAGCCATGTCCTCAGTGCTCCCTCACTCCTGTGCCACGGCCCTGGAGCTCTCCCATCCCTACTGCCATGGTCTTGGAGTTCTCCTGTCCCTGCTGCCATGTTCTCTGTACTCCCCCATCCCTTCTGCCACAGTCCTGGAATTCTCCCATTCCTGCAAACCCAGACCCGCCACTCTGATTCCCTGAAGCCACGTCTCCCAAGCTTCCCTGTCCCCAGTAGCTGTCTGGCTGGCAGTGCCAGTCCCACAGTGAAGTGTGAAGGCTCCTGACAGCTCAAACTTTGCCACTTTGCCCAGCTCCCAGTGAGCTTCCAGCCTGTCTCCCAGCCCCTCTGCAGCTGGTGGGGAAGGGGGATGCTTGAGGGAGTCCCAGACCCCCTTTAGAGCTGGAGCAAGGGCTTACAAGGCAGTCCCAAGGGCTCCTTTCCCTTGGCTTTGGCTTTTGGCATGGTGGTTCCTCATCCAAAGGGACCAGTGGGAACACAACCCCATCCAGGACCTCTCCAGGACTGGAGTCACAACATCCCACCCCAAATCCGGGGCGGGCACCCATCTTCACCACCCCTCCCCACCCCATCGACTCACCTGAACCTCTCCTGCCCGGCCGTGTCCCAGAACTGCAGCTTCACCCGCAGCCCCGGCTCCAGCTCCACGAACTGGACGTAGAAGTCCACCCCCACCGTCTGGTTGACGGCATCCAGGAAGACGCCCTCGGTGTAGCGCCGGAGCAGGGAGGATTTCCCCACTGTCGAGTCCCCCAGCATGATCACCCGGAACTGGTACTGCCAGCGCGGCTCCATCGGTGCCTCCGCCGGAGCTGGGACCCAACGCCCCCGCGCCGGGAGCGCGTTGGGGCAGGCAGGGAGCTCCTCCACCCAGGAGGCGTTCCCGGCACCACCAGTGCTGCGCGGCCCCTTTGGAGCCTCTTTGTTCTCTTTCTTTTGGCTCCATCGAGCTGGAAGCACTCAGGGGTGCCTGGCCCCATTTTCCCACAGAGAGGATACCCCAAAAAGTGAGTCCTGTTGCCCCACCAGTGATGCCCCCCCAAAGCAGAGCATCCCCCATGCCATGGGCTGGGCGCTGTGCCCCTGCCCGTGCCGCGGTGCTCGGTACAGTGTGGAAAAACTATTTTGTGTGGAAAAATCTTAGGTATTTTATTAAAAACACTCCTGCAGCAGAGTATTATTTTTTCAGAGCCTCCAAATGAAGGTTTGAAATAAACTCGAGCCCGGGTGGTGGATGCAGTCCCATAATCACCCAAGGGCTGAAGGTGCTGGGCAGAGAGAGAAGCATCCCCACGGGCGGGGGTCCCGTGTCCCCACGTCCCTGTCAGCACTGGCAACGCTCCCGGGGCTCCCTCTGTGCTGGGGGCTGGCGGCAGCTCTGCCTGGGGATGAGCCTGATGCCATCACACCTCTGGTGTGGGGCGAGGGCCCCCCGGTCCAGCGCCTGCTGGATGCGCCCGGCCAGCATCTGGAAGGCCAACTCCACATTGAGGTTGCTGCGGGCCGAGGTCTCCACAAAGGCCATGCCCAGGGTGGCGGCGAGGTGTCCGGCCTCCTCCGCCGACACGGCCCGCTCAGCCGCCAGGTCACACTTGTGTCCCACCAGGACGAAGGCGGGAGGCCGGTCCCCCGCTGCCTCCCGGTACCACTCGGGGATGTGCTCGAAGGACGCCCGGTTGGTGAGGTCAAACACCAGCAGAACCCCTGCCGCGCTCCGGTAGAAGGACCTGGTGATGGACCTGGGCACACCCAGAGGGGTTTTGAGGGCCACTGGCCAACCCCCACACTGACAGCCCTGGGATGAGGCTTGAGGGATTTTTGGGTGACAGGTGGAACCTCGGGCATGGGAAAGGGTGACTTGCCTCGGCCATTTACACCCCTCTTTTCTGTTCAGCATCCCCCTCCCCAGACTGGGGGGCTCCAGAGAAGACCTGTGGAGTTTTCAGGGGCTCTGTGGTCCCTTTGTCCCCCCAACACTCCGGGGTGAAGTGGGGATGGGACAGCACCCACTGGTCAAGCACTGGACTGAAACAGGGCACCCCCACACCAACGCTGGGGTCCCCAGAAGGTTCCCCAGAAGGTTCCCAGGGATGGAGAGAGCACGGGAGCCCTGCTCCGGACACAGCACTTTGCTCTTCAGCCCTTCACGTCCCATTTGAGCCTCTTTCACACTCACAGGATCTCCTGGCTTCAGCCTGACGCAATCAGGAAAGAAACCACCCAGCCCCATCCCACTGGCACCCCAGGACCAGCACCCCAGGACTCAGTCCTGCTCCCTTGGCTGCTCCCCAAAACGGCTCCGGCATCACTGCAAGCTCAGCACAAGTTGTCACCGGCCCCTAAAGCGTCACTGTCCCAGGGAGCCATCGCTGCCTGCCCCTGCACGCCTGGATGGGGATTTACACCCACCCCAGCGTGGAGGGATGACTCGCTGGGGTGCTGGGGTCCACGTGGGTCTGGGGTCCCGCTCTGCACCTCACCTGAAGCGCTCTTGGCCGGCTGTGTCCCAGAGCTGCAGCTTGGCCTTGCCGGCGGGCGGCACCGGGACAGTCCGGCTGTAGAACTCGACGCCGACGGTGGGGCCGGGGGTGGCCGCCCCCCCGGCACCGCCCCCCGGCCCCTCGGCGAAGCAGCGCAGCAGCGAGGACTTGCCCACGGCCGCGTCCCCCAGCACGATGACGCGGAACTGAAAGTGTCCCTCGGGGTCGGGGTCCCTCGGAGGATCTGTCACCGTCCCCATGGCTGCGCTGGCCGGATCCCGAGCCGCCGCTTTCCTGCTGTGCTGGCAGAGACAGGGACAGGTCTCCACCCTTGTCCCCACCCCACCTGGGGACAGGGACGGCTCTAGCCCCGCAGTCACCTGAGCAGACAAACAAACTGTTCCGGGCAGGGAGAAGCCGCCGGCTCCATCCTCATCCTCCTGGTAACACTAAGGATTCAGTCTTCTTCCCAGGTGTACACATTATAAAGGGTCGTGGAGCTGCTGCGTAGTTCGTTTTACCACTTAGGAATAAGATCGAATTAAGTGACTTGCCTTTCTAATTCCCATTTTTAAAACTACTTTTTTCCATTTGCCTGCTCCCCAGCCTCCAAACGCCAAAACACAAATCCCAGCAAAAGCCCAACATGTCAGACTTTAGCAGGAATGCAGGTTGTTCGGCTCTAATCACTTCCTTGCAACATACTGGCATTTAATCTTTTGTTGTCACCGGGCTGCTCCGTGTTGTCACGTGCCAGCTCTGTTCTGCTGCCTGGCTGTGGTGACAAACCGGGGACAGCCAGGCCCTGAGTGTCCCCAGAAGCCAAGATCCTGGGAGAGCTCCAAAGGGAAGAGGCTCTCAAGTCCTGCAGGGAGAAGGGTAAAGGGATCAGAGGCATCGACTCCGTAATTCCAGGACAAAGGTGCTCTTGGCAAACAGCCAGGTCACTCCGGGCACCGGGACTTTGCCACTGCCCAGCCCTCCAGGCACAGGGAATGACAGAACGGCTCCAACTCGGCGGCTGAGGTTCCCCACAACCAATTTTCTTCCACGGTGAGAGAACACCAAGAATCACCAGGGCTCCTGCTGAGGGTATTTGAATGCCCCAAGACTGCAGGAACTGCTCCAGCACCTCCACGACGGCCCAGGTATTCAGCATTCCAGGGATATCCACTCAGAGCTGTGGGGGACACCCGTGGTGGTGCTGCAGCAGGGACAGGCACTCAGCTCAGAGCACCAGTGAGCTCCACGGCAGGGGATGCTCAGATTCCCTGGCACTGTCCAGCCCAGCCGGGTTCAGAGCCAGCACCACCTCACTCCATCCCAATGCATCCCAAACACAGGAGACAACACGAGGATTTGAAGCAATTGGATTTATTCAAACTCTTATCACACAAATATTCTGAGTTGGAAGGGACCCACAGGGACCAGAGTCCAACTCTTAAGTGAATGGCCCATACAGGGATCAAACCCACCACCTCTGTACTATTGGCTCCCTGCTTTAACCAAGTATTTGATATCCAGACCCACTCCTGAGGAAACTTCACGGAACGAACTGTTATTCCACGCGGAGCATCTCAACAGGAGCCTGAGCAATACCTGGAGTCAAACCAGTTCCCTCTCCCTACAGTACAGGTGAGCAGAGCCCAGGAGCAGCTGATGCCACCTGGCAGAGCTGACAGCTCGGAAAGGAGCCAGGATCTGGCTCTGCAGAGCTCCCACTTCTGGAGAGGGCTGGGAAAGAACAGTCCGGCCCTGCAGCACCGAATCCCTCAGGGATGGTCGCACCTTGGCTCCACCCTCTGCTCAGATCTGAAAAAAGGGATAAAAACCAATCCAGTTGAATGGTAAGGAGTTGTGCTCAAAGCTGTGTTAGATTCCTTCCCCATTCAGGAACTCCTGGATGTTCCCTCCCCACCCCGTGGTTTTGGGTAGCTCACGCCTGGCCTCAGCCCCATATCCGCAGGACTCATCCAACAGTCTCCAGACTCGGGAGTCATCACGGACCAGGCCGCACTGCCACTCATCTCACCCACACATCACAACTCTGCCCAATTAAAAGCTTCCCTAATGAGGTTCATCATTCCCACCTGCACAGTCCACGGGACGGCCTGGCCAACCTCCAGCACAGGCACAGTTGGCTTGAACTGTTCCCTGCCCTCCAGAACCCCCTCCAGAACGTGCACTCATAATGGTCTGGGTTGGAAAGAACCTTCTCTTCCCGCCCCCTGCCATGGCAGGGACGCCTTCCTAGGACTAGGCCAGGCTGCTCCAAGCCCCGTCCAACCACAGATGGGGCAGCAACAGTCTGTGGGCAACCTGTGCCAGGGCCTCAACACCCTCACAGCCAAGGATTTCCTCCCGGCATGTAACTTCAAACCCACTGCCCACCCGACATGGAGAGTTCCCCGGAGGACACTCACGTGCTTCAAGCTGCACCTTCCCCACAACTCGGGCCCTATGGGAAGCAAACTGAATCCCCTGGGACAGGGGCTCCCAGATTCTCTGCCTTTTCCACCAAGTAATCCCTGAAAAAACAGAGCCAGAATTTAAAGCCTGAAGCCCACTGTATATCCACAGCTCAGATTTTCCCACATAAATCCCAGCCCTCCAACCCTCAGGACATCTCTGCCCTCTGTGACCAATGTTCATCCCTTCTCCCAGCCAGGTATTTCCCTCTCAACCGGGCTTCCCAAAAAATTAAGGCCAGCACAGCCTGTCTTCCCAGTGGCCCCTCTCAGCACAGGACACACCTGTGGAGAGCCCAAGACCAGCATGAATTTTGCTTTTCCTCCTTTTTCGACCACAAGATCGGTATTCAGATCTGATGGGAAAGGGATTTGGAGGGATGTGCTGTGGAGGTCCAACAAGGGCATCATGTTCTCACCTGGGTTTATCTGTCAGGTAGGTGGGCTCTGGAATACCTGGGATCCCTGGAAGACATCACAATACACCCCCAGTATCAGCAACGGGCTGCAGATTCCTACAGGAACAACCCTGACTCATCCCACCCCGAAACCAAGAGCAAAGAACAGCCCAAAAATATTCCCAAACATTCCCAAAAATATATAGGAGGGGCGAGTGACAGCCATGGGCAGAAGAGGCCCAGCAGTCAAAGACCTTCCTGTTGCTCTGGCATGTTGTTGGAGACCTGCAGCTACTGCATGCAGCCGCAGCTCTTGGATAAACATGCAGGTAAACACGGAGCTCATTCGGCAAAGTCTGGGACAGAGTGATCCACTGGCTCTGGATCAGGGATGATTCCCAGTTCGCCCTCTAGCCCGGCCCAGAGAGGGGAAGTGCCCTTATCCCACCCACACGACCTGCACGGAACAAGATCTAAGGGAGTTTGCAGGTCCTAGCCCCAAGGATGAGTCCTGTGGAGGATCCACAGCCTTGGAACAGTACGTGCCAGCACTGTCCGACAGCAGAGGGGCAGGAAACGCTGCTGGTCCCTGCTGTGGCCCAGGGAGGCCACGAAACCAACCGAACTGCCAGCCCAAGGGCAGACTCCAGAGCCTGGATCGTCCAACGCTGCCGAGCTGAGGCCATCACCAGCCGTTCCATGCTCCGGGATCACCTTCCATGCCGGATGCTGCTGGAGAAGAAGAGAATCTCGAGCTCCAAGCAAGCGACAGGAAAAGTAACTTAAGGGAGGACGGGATACACCCCACCCCACCCTTCCGCGCATAACGTGGACCCCAAGAGCCAGGATTTGGGGCAGCCGCTTTCTTCAAACACCAGCATCCCCACCCAGCTCCAGGCCCCTCAGCCCATACCGGGCCATGTATTTTCCTGAAATGTTGCCGGACAGTTACGGAGGCTCCAACTGAGCGGCGACCGTCGAGGAAAATCCCTTCGCTCTCGGCTCCTTTTTGACCACATCTGCCACAGCACCGACAGATGCAGCTTCGACAGGGCCGGCCGGGCTCGCGGGGCTCCTCCGCCCGTGGCCGCCTGTCCCCTGGCCGTCCCGGGACAAGTGGTCAGTTCAGCCTCGGGGGTCCCTCACTCACCCGGGGCCGGGCCCGACCTGGCAAGGAGGGAGGAAGGGCGGGAGCAAGGCCGCACTGCCCTTCGCAGCCATCGGAGCGTCCCGACGCGCCGCCACTGGGCGCGATGCCCACGGGGCGCCGATGCGCCGGACCCGAGCGGCGGGAGAAGCCCGGGGAGGGCGGACGGCGGCGGATGGCGGCGGATGGCGGCGGATGGCTCCGGATGGCGGCGGATGGCTCCGGATGGCGGCGGATGGCTCCGCACCAGCCCCGCCGCTCGCCGCCATCACCGAAAAAGGCGGAAGCCAGCCCGCGGCCGCTTTTTAGAGCGCGGTAGCGCGGGTGCCGATTGGCTGCTGGTGCCGAACTCTCCCGCAGAGGCTTCTGGGAGTTGTAGTTCGCGATGCCTACAACGGCCGCCGTCCTTCTCTCCCTGTCTTCATTCCTTCCACTCTCCCACTCCAGCCTACTCCAAGGGATAAACGCGCCCCACTGAGCAACCTGCTCTAGTGGTAGGTATCCCTGTCCATGGCAACGGGTGGAATGAGATGAGCTTTCAGTTCCCACCCAAACCGCTCCATGATCCCATGATTCACAACCACCACTGGCACCGAGGGCAGCTGCACTCCCCCGCTCCACCTAAATGCCCCTTCAGTCTGCGAGGCACAAACACAGTTTCTCCCTCCTCCTCCGTGCAAGCTGCACGCCAGGGGTTGCTCTTTGAAAAGCTGAAGGCAGCAGCTGCATTTTCCCTACTCCTTCCTCCCTTCTGGAATATGAGGGGAACACTCCACCCTTGGGGAACAGAAGGAAAGTTTCTTGGAAACTAAAGTCTGTTTGCCAACACAATACCTCTGTTAGGCTCCTGACTCATGATCCATAATCCGTGGAAAGGATTTAAATTGGAGAACCTGCCAACAGGCTGGAAGGGAGTGCTGGAACAGCTGCAGGTGCTGATGCTGAAGGCACAAGTCACTGTGGGAAATCAACTGGAACAGCCTGAGACTGCTTTCTGCCCAAGTCCTGGAGAAAGGGCAAAAAGAATGAGGGGGAGCAGCCATTTTTTAATCTGTCCTGAGCAAAATTAGCAAATGAAAAATCTCCCAGTGTTCAGGAATGGCCTTCTGAGCTGGTTACTCCCTCCAAACATGCCAGATCAGCAACAAAATAAACCCTCACCCATTTAAAGCCAAACCTGGAAAAGAGCCCCAAACTTTGTGTGGCCAAAGCCTCTCCAAGGCAGCCCTTGCCAAAGCTGGCAGGGACAGGGTACAAGCAGCTGCTCCCATCCTCCTCCTCCACAGATCTTACAGCCGCTCTGCCAAGTCACGAGGCAATCCCTGGAGTCTCCTTGGCACAGCCACGCATGCAAAGTGAGCCTAGAAATCTCCTTGTTAAATCCTAGGGCAGGGTAGAACCTGGGAGATCACTGTAGGAAAAAACCCCAACCTCCCCCAGAAATTCAAATCTTGGCAAACAACTTTTGGGAAGGGACTCTTCCAAATGCTGAACTGGGAGAATCCCCAAAGAGCAACCGTGAAAAGCACTGGATGCCGAGCACACCTCAGCCTGTCACAAGCGGATGGATGGAGATCCAAGAGGAGCAGGGAAGATCCCACTGCATGTCTGTGGTCAGCAAAGCCCTGATGAAACCTCCCAGGAACCTCTCAGCACAGCCTCTTCCACAGCACAGGACAGGGAGCACCCACTGGAAGAGGCTGCAATTCCCAGCACCTGACAGGTGGGAGCAGACAATGCACAGGGATGTGAAAACTATCAGTGAGGAAAGGCAGGTGTGCATTAGTGATCCAGGTGGATTGTTGTGCCCGTGGCTCCCTGGGACACATCAAGGGGACAAGCCATGCCCTGGTCATGGTCAGCTCTCAATCTCTATCACCTCAACTGTGTTATCCACCATTGCTTTTTCCCTGGAAATTTTACAGCAGAAGCAGCATGATATATTTGAATTATAGAATAATGGAACATCCTTGGAAGAGACCCACAAGGATCATCAAGTCCAACAGTCCTGCACAGGACACCCCAAGAATCCCTCCATGTGCCTGGGAAAAATGACTGTGTGCCAAGCAGGACTCCAAACCCCTTCTTACAAAACTGACAGCACTTGGAAAAACCATTTTTACTGGGAATAACTGCTAAGGAATTAAAAATGGAGATATTTTCGGAAGAAATGCACTAGCCAAGAAAAAAGGGAAAGTGAGCACTGTCAGTGACATTTCCTGAACCAGCTCTATCAACTTCTGCTATTGCATTTCAAATTCATACCCCATCCTGCCACTGAATTAGTTTCATGTCTAAGCAAATCCCAAGTTAAATCCAGAAACTGGTGTATCCAGTATGCTGCTTTACCAGATCACTGGGAGATGTCAACTGGGAAGATAAAAATTCCTCTCAGATCTTGTTTAGCAGAAGCTGAGGATTAACAAACCAGTAATGAGAAACCAGTACAGAAAGATTAGAGTCAAATGTTTATCTGTTCCTCAAAAGGGATTCAGAGAAATTCCTAAGGGTGTCGCATATGTCTCAGCGTGCGGGACATGAACCCGTCTCCTGAAACTGATCCAAGTAACAGGAATTTTCTCTACTCAGACTCACATGGCAAAATAAAAATCATCAGCCCCTGTCAGCCCTCCCATCCATACATTTAGTAAAGAAATGCTTCCAGACCCCTCACCCCTTTGGAAGTGGGTCAGGACCTCTCCCAGGCCACCCCTGATGTGTCCTGTCAAGCTTTTAATTAAACTCAGGCTAATGGCAAGAGGCTACCCCGCAGCCTCAGAGCTCAGTCCTTGGAAATCACTGCTCTGTGCCCAAAAACACCAACGTCCCTCCAGTTCTGCTGAACATTCCCAGTCTGGGTAACTCAAATGGGAATCAGAGTCCCTGCAATTTCGTCTAAATTGGGTCATCACACCTTCGTCAAGGAACACAATAAGAATGTTTGACTTGTTTTTGGAATTGCTATAAACCCTGCTTGCTGAAAGGCAAAGTGCTTCGTAATCTCTAAGGTTTGGATGCAATTTTCAAGAATTACATAATCCTAGGGAGCTGTGATATCATCTGCCTTGGACTTCCTGCCTTTAACACATAAAGATAAAAAGCAGAATTTACCTTACTACACGGAGTCCTTGTCTTTCATCCTGTGTGACACTAAATGGTAATTAATCCAGGCTTCTCCTGCAGCAATCCAAGAGAAACAACATCCCACACTCTATTTAACTTGGATTCCAAAAACACAAACCCTACAGATTCCAGGGGGTGGCTGTTTTGTAGCTCCACATAAAAGTCTCTTCTGTGCTTCAGACACTGCAATAAGGCCGGGAGCTGAAAATGAACATTAAGATGAGTAAGTGATATACAAAAAAAACAATGCAGAGATCTTACAGCTCCACAGAACCTTGGCTGGGATTCTCCCAAACAACCCCAAAAGCCTGGCTCACACCTCCAGGGAATGTGGCCCAGAGCCTCACATCAACCTCTCTCCTAAAAAGAAAAGCAGGAGCTATTTTAAGCTCTGCAGCACCAGTAAACAGGCATCAGAGGGTCATCTCTGCTGGCCTCTGTGCTCCCAAATTATTCCTCACAAGGGTCTGTATGTGCCCAGCTCTCCCAGGAATTATGCGTTAGGATGGGTTGGATTAATATTTACCATTTTTCTTTCCACCACAAAACAAAACAGAGAGCAAAAGGATTTTCCCACAGGGTTGCTGTCTGCTCCCTGATACCCTGCTCCTCTCTCCTCTGAAGACAGGCTTGGATGGAGATGGTTTATCGAGGCATTAGGAAATACTCCACAGACAGCAATGCTGGGCAGATGAGAACAACAGAATAAATTTATTTTGATAAAGAAGTGTGGCTTCACCTCCTGGAGCAAATTGGGATGGCTGCAGCTAAAAGCTAAAACTGGGGGGGGGTAAGGAAAGGTAGCTCCAAAATGGGAGAAGGGAGGGCACACAGGGCAGAACAGTAACAAGATGATCTAGAAAGCCTTTTAAACCTCCTTCTCTACATCATCTCTGCAATGCCACTCTACTGAACCTCCCAAGCAGAGGGGCTGCCCTGAGCTCAGCAGCCACATCAGAGGATATAAAGCTCTGCTCTCTTCCACTTCTGCTGCCTCTGAAACTGCCGGCACACAGAGGGAACATTCCTTTCCTTAAATTCAGAGTAGCTGAAGGTGAAGCAGCAGCACAGTCAGGGGCACAGCAGGAGGAAAATTCACAGCAGACGAGAACTGTCACAGGAGGCCAGTAGTCCTCTAGCTCCACTTGTTAGGAATAACCTAGGAGTAACTCCAGTCCACATCACCATTCCCCTCACATTTGCCACTTGCAGTTGAAAAAAAAGACCACAGACTGACAAATAGATCATAATTATGGACACAAACAAAGGTGTAGTAGAAGTAGCTTTATCAAAGTATTTAAATTTTGTGGCAAATCTCTGCATCAACATGGGCAGGGAGGCAATGAAATGCTCTGCAGTAGCAATTTCAGTTACCAAACTATTCCTTGGCTAGACATTTATTACAGGTAGTTTCTCTGTTCCTATTTCTCCAAGAGTTTAAGGCACAAAAGCCTGAAAAGGGCTTATAACATGTATATAAGTGCTATTATTTTCGCTTTCACCTCTAATGCAACATAATATCAGCTTAAATATATTGCTTGTCCACCCAGCTTATACAACATCCAGTAGAAAACTGCTCTCCAGGTTAACAACAATTTGTTGCACAATATATCAATGCGATTGTTCTGACCCGTTTTTGCTGGAAGATCTTCAGTTTCACTCTGACAGGACAGTGGAAGACACTACAGAAGATTCTCAACATCTCAATGAGACCATCAAGGTATGTCCACAACAAAAAAAAATAAAGGCATGATACACAAAATAACATTTAAATATGGTTGCTGGTTAAAGTGTTTTAAACTGCTTGGTTGATGGGGAATTATTTCTTCATACGCAGGTGAAGCAGCAAGCCAGGTGTGCAAGAGATCACCAGGTAAAAGGCATCGATCTGTACTTTTATAACACTGTAGTTTAATAACACTCCCTTCTGTCTCTGTTCTCCGAAGTGCTCTTTGGGTTGATTGCTTAAGAACACCAGACTTGCCAAGCTCAAGATCACAACTTAGGTTAACCAGAACATAAAGCTTTCATTCTGTGCTCAAGTTACAGCAATCATACCCAGTCTCTAGAAAGCTTTTGAGACATTTTAGTGGTATCCAACAATGATCTTTTTTAAAATAAGACATTCATGAGCGTTGGGTCGAATGGCTTAAGACAGTTAAACGGGCAGCAAAACAGAAAGATGGGCAGGAACCAAAATGCAAAGGGAATTTTACTTAAAAGACCAACTTTTTTATTGTACGATGGAGTAGAGTCTCTCCCCTGTGCCATCTCGTTGAAAGTTTATAAATTACAATTCCCAATAAGTATTAAGAGTTCATTTCAAGACAGAAGGAATAAAACTGTTGCAGTTCCAATTTTCACCATTAATAAAGGTTACCATGATGGTCCTACGACACCCGTGCTGTACAGGAAAAGGCCACAGTTCTCCTGTAGTCCGAGTACCAGACCTGGGTGGGGAAGGGCCCCCCACTGACCACTGCAGGATCCGGGGGCAGCGTAACAGTCCGGAGTGCACTGGCGGGATGTCCCACACACACAGTGCCTCAGCAACGAGGCTATAACACGGCTGATGCACTGGCGGGATGTCCCACACACACAGTGCCTCAGCAACGAGGCTATAACACGGCTGATGCACTGGCGGGATGTCCCACACACACAGTGCCTCAGCAACGAGGCTATAACACGGCTGGGATCTCTGATGACACAGTGTCCAAAGGCTGCCAGTGACAGTCCATCAAGGCATCGTAGAGCTCTTCGCTCTGTTCCATAAACTGCTTGTTTGCTTCGTGGACATCTAACTGAGGCGTGGGATCTATGGGAGGAAAGACAAATAGGTCACACATCAAAGGTGTTCAGAAAAACCCCACCCTGTAAGCAAGTTGGTTTTATTAAAACAAACGCGGGGGAAGTCTCAATATCTCCAGGGCAGGTGTCAGAGAATGGTGCCAGATTCTCCAGTGGTGACCAGCAATAGGACGAGGAGCAGTGGCCATAAACTAAAACACAAGAAGTTCCACCTCACCATGAACAAGAACTTCTTTCCATGGAGGGTGGCAGAGCACTGGAACAGTTGCCCAGAGAGGAGGTGGAGTCTTCCTCTCTGAAGACATTCCAAACCCAGGGTCAGACTAGGAGCAGCAACAGTAAAATAGGGATAAAACTGTGCTAGGTGATAGTGACCCACAAATTTTCTCAGATTTACTCAAAGATAAAGGTATATTATACATTGAAATTAGGGCCAATTTGAGAAAGTCTGTCTCTAAGCAGTCCAGAACAAACAGACAACTTCAATGCAGAATTTGAGAAACGTACCTTCCAACGCATCCTCACCAACTTCTTCATATGTCTGCAAGGAGAAACAAACCCCTTAGGACAGCAGATAATTATCTTTTCTTTTACAAGCATCACTTGTTGATTAGTACTGTCAGAGACTGACTTTTATATCGGAGTGATTACAACAGAATTCTTCACACATAAGCCTGTATTCCACTCCCAGCACCCCACAGGGGAGATCCCACACTAAACCTCTAACAGAGGCAGTTCTTGAAATTCCAGGGGTGAAGCGTGGTGACTGTTCTGATGTGTTCTGTGCTTTAAAACAAGGCTTATGAAGGATCCCAGAAGGCACTCTGAGCACTGCCTGTGCCAGGAGAACTCTTCTACCATGACAACTGTATTAAGAGACCCTTTGTGTCCTCCAGACCCTTTTTTACCCCAGCAATATCCCCCTCATAAGGCAACAGGACACACCAGTGTCTGCTAAACACCAAATACTAGTTATTATAATAAGACTTCATTATTAAGAGGTCTATATTAAGATCATTTGGTGTGTACAGGCTGGAGAAGGGGAGACTGAGGGCAGAGCTCATCAGGGTCTGCAGCTCCTCCCAAGGGGCAGCAGAGGGGTAACTCTGCTTTCTGTGTCCAGTGACAGGACCCAAGGGAACGGCTGGAGCTGTGTCAGGGGAGGGCTAGGCTGGAGATCAGGAAAAGATTCTTCCCCCACAGGGTGGTTGGGCACTGAACAGGCTCCCCAGGGAAGGGTCATGGCCCCAAGGCTGCCAGAGCTCCAAGACAATGCTTTCAGGCACNACAATGCTTTACAGGGTGGGATTGTTGGGGTGTCATGTGCCAGGCCAGGAGCTGGAACTCGACGATCCTGGTGGGTTCCTTCCAGCTCAGGACATTGTGTGACTCTCAGAGCTTGAAGAGCAGAGGTTCCCATCCCCTTTTCCAAGCTCCCTGGTGTTGCTGTGCTGCCCTACCTGCATGGTGCTCTGCGTGTAGCCATACTGGGGGTAGCTGTAGCTGTAGCTGCCCGTGTTCTGGTCGTACCCCCACTGCGCGTAGTAGTTGTGATACTGTTGGTAATACTGGTTGTAATTATAGTTGTACATCTGATTGTACTCCACTGCCTTCACACGATTACTTCAAAAAACAAAGCAGGAGTAAGTTGCAAATAGTGCAGAACAAGTATGAAAAAAGCAGTGAAATAGCTTAAGATACAATGTGGTACAAAGACAAGGCTTAGTCTTACATGCAAATTTCAATCTTTAAAACATATTCACTATTTACTGCAGCAGTATTTATCATTTGCATATATTTGCATAAAGACAGAAGTGGTTTAAATTTAACTCCCTTTCCTGTATTCACATTCCTCTTCATTAATAAACATTGCTTTCATTCTTTATGAGCTAATTGGGTCTCACTTCCTGGCTTTGGGAAGGGAAGAGTTCAGGACTATGAGCCTCAGTTTAGAACAATCCTGAACCACAACCCAGATGCTTGGGTCCCTTTTTCCTTCTGATAAAGAGGATGAAGTTAAGTGATCTGCAGCTTTCTGAGAGAAGGCACTGAGTCTTGCTTTACATGATGAGTTAAAGCCTTTCAACAAACCTGGAGTGTTCTTTAGTAAGAACTCTCATACAGAAACCTAAGCAAGGACTCTCTTTCGTCCCCCTTCTCTCTGAACGGGGTTGTCTTCAATGCACAGAATTGAAAGAGTTCATGAAATAAACAGAACCACAAGTAATCAAAAATTAAATACCCTGCAAGCTGACTAAAATTCTTATTCCTGGCCATAAAGCGGCAGCATTCCCAAGGAACTAGGAATCCACCTATCTATCAAGATATGAAATAATGAGATGACAAATACTGTTTGAAAATGAAAATATGTCACACATAAAGCTATTTCTACTAATGATGAAATTAGTGAGAAGTAGGAAGAAGGAAACATCAATCTTCTCACCACGATACACCCCTTTTTCCTGCTTTTCTCTTCCTTTTCCCCCCAAGACTTCTGAGGTCACTGAAAATCTAAATATTATTCAAATAGGGAGCAATTACTATGATTCGTATTACCCTAGTGCTACGAGCCCCAAGTCAGACCAGGATCTCATTGTATCAGGTTCTGAACAAACACAGAAAAAAAAGTTAATCCCTGCCCCAAAAGACTTATATTTAGTAGACATCATAATAGAATTAGCAAGGGTTGAGCTTTGCTATCCAGACATCAATATGCAGATTTAGACTATTTCAATTTAATGCAAAGGAACATACACTTTAAAAACAATCATATTTAACCACAGTGTGTGTACATGTGTGTGGATTCAATAACGTATACAGTTCAGAACAGTGTAAAATGCTTAGTCTTGAGCTAACGTCATAATTTCTTTGAACTCCTGGGGCATTCAGATACGCCCCATATTCATGGGTATTCCTTCACTTTGTGATGGAAATATCCAGAACGTGTACTAAAAGCACTAAAATTTCAAAACAGATGTGATTTCTCATATAAGCATCTGGCTGTTCTTATACTCACGCTTTTGGTATAGCCACACTCAAGCGCACAGGTTTAGAGCCCAACCCCACAGCTCCCTGACACTCTGTCAGTGCTCTCTTCTGTTCCAGTTCATCCGTGAATTTCACGAACCCGTAACCTCTGCAGAGACACAGAATAACTCACATAAAACCAACCCAAAAGAGCCACGCCATGTCACAGAAATTATTTACAGTGGAGTTCGAATTGGTTTGGGAAACACAGCGAATGAAAACATTCATTAGGGTTGTTTTCCCTGCTTTTTGGAGAGATGAAATGATTCTGCCTTCCAGCTGCTTTTCCAAACTGCCTGAAGCCACACATGCAAGCTCTGGCAGTGCTTTCAAGGGCTTGACAATGTAAAGTAGCTCTTGTGCCAGTGGATTCTGGGGAACTGGAAGTGAGCTGACAGAAGCCATGTCAAAATGTGTGAACTGACAGTGGTAAAGCCCCAAATCTCTGCTGGGAGGATACTGATAATCTCAAGAGTTGCAAGTCAGCACAGGATTAACAAGACAGACATTGCTCGTATCCAAAACTACCCCATTGTGAAGGAAAACACTACTTTTCCCTAGGGTCAATGAGATATGCTTTCCAATCAAGTTCTCTTTTCAACAGGAATATATTCAAATAGGCTTTCTGCCATTCCCAACGACAGCTTTCCCAACAGTGGGCCTGAAAAAAAGCTCTTAACATCAAGTAGCTAAAACCTGCTCTGAGAGCACAGCTGGAAGAGGGACAGCACATGCAGAACCCCTGGACTCTGTGACAACCCTTCACTGTGGTGCAGCAGCACTGCCCGTCAGCCAGCCGGAAAACTCCAGCTCCAACCCACTCCAACCCCAACAGTCCTTTGCGTGGGATTTTGATGCTGTAGTGAGTCAGAAGCAATGCAACAGCATCCAAGAGGGCAGTGCCAGGATCCCAGCATGGGATGGGCTGCCTCACGCAGCAGAAAGATCAAAGACTTAGGTGTGGGAGGGTAAGAGGAATCCATCTAAGCAAAGGAAAGAGTTTGGAAGGGAAGGGCTTGTCTACCTGGGGAAAAGAACCAGCCGTAAGCAAGGGTGTAAATTTACAGTGCATTATCTATTCTGTGGGAACTCCTAAACACCAAGTAATGTGCTATTTTGAAAGCAGCATCACCTACTACTCATGGGAGGTCCCCACGGGAAGCTGGAGCAGTTTGTGCCCCAGAAAATGCAGTACTCTGCACAGCAAGCTCCACACACAAGTCCAAATACCTTATTTTTGTACGTATACATATCCACAGGTATGGAGGTGTCCTCCTCACAAAAGACCAGATCAAAGCTTAGGCTTATCTACATACAAACTGGATTATTAAGCAGAAGCAAAACTCCACATGGGCCCACACTCAGTTTAACTTGCCCTCTGCTGAAGGACTATGGCAAATTAAACCAGTGCAAATCAACTTCTAAGTCAGTTTAAGGTGTTCACACACAAACCCAACTAAGTTTCTAAACTGCCACAAAGACTCTGCAGCCTTTCAAGTGGGACCAGGAGTGTGTAAGAGAAACTGGGAAGACTAGCAGTTCCAAAACAGAGACAGAGTTGAGTGCAGTGTACAGGGATAGATGCTGGGCACCGCAAGGGAGACAGATAACTCTTCCAGATATTTAGCTTTTCCACACAATGGCTAAACCAGATTTTGGTACAGAAGAAAACCCACCAAGAAATCATTTTTTCCTGGCTAGGACCTCTCTGCAGACCTTCTGTCTTGTCCCTTCAGTTTGAAAAAGCCCTCACACCTGCACCCTCAGCAGAAAGCAGAGAAGCAGGCACAGCACCACAGCACCAGGCTCCAAACTCCTCTCCTGCCAGGACAAGAGGTGCTGGGAGGAGGCCTTCCTGATCCACCAGCCCTGGCTGGAAGGGCCAGGGCTTCGCTGGGCACGTCCACAAGCTCCTATCTCACAACACACTGACACCTGCAGTTGCCTCAGCTTTGAGCAATTGCACAAGTCCCAACAAAGCCCCTGGCAGCAACACTCTGGCACTGCCAGGGGAGACGGCTTTGCTCTGCTCAGAAATAGGACTCTAAGTCCCTGCTCCTTCCCCACTTTCCAAGCTACCACAGATTCCTTTTCCTTGATGTCTGCACCTATGCACAGTTCCCGAAATCCAACTAATGGCCCAACCTGCAGCACCCAACACCTTTTCTGTAGGAAGAGACTGAAGCAGGTGCAGCAGAAGAGGAACTGCAGCGTTTACACCGAGGAGGAGGAGGAGGAGCAGCAGGAGAAGGCACGTGGAGCCCACCCCAGCAGTGCTAGCCCCAGGTGAGGTGGCAGTGACAACACCAGGATGCAACAGCCAGAGTGACTGAGCAGCTCTGCAAGACCTTCAGGTTGCACATGAAGAGAAACGTCATGACTGGGGAGGGAGCGCAGCTCTGGAACAGGCGGCCCAGACAGGTTGAATTATCTCCATCCTGGGAGATCTTCCAGGCTACACAATTCATGGATGATCTGATCTAGCATTGGCTGCAGCCCTGCTTGGAGCTGGACCACAGACCCCCAGAGACTCCTTCAAGCCAACATGTCTAAGACTGAGAAATCCCATGTGAGAAGGTGGGGAGACCTACAGCCATAGTCTAGGTCTTATCCCAACATTCTCACACGTATTGTATCAGAAAATTGTGCTTCACTGAAGCCATGCTTTGAAAACAAGGGTGCTCACCAACTGCTCCCTCCTTTAGGAAAATACAGCTTAATTTTGTGCTATTTAGAAAATGTTTTAATTACATTAAGAAATCCAACCTTTTGATACCTGTTTTTGGCAAGACATTACCAAGAAAGACAAACAAGGCGGCTACTGAGAACCTGACAGTGAATCACAGCTTTGTGTGCCCTACCCTGTTTGAAATAAAAACCTGTAAAGCTCTCACAGGAATATACACTCAATAGCCTAAAGTTTGTAAAGCACAATTCCACATGAGAGTCCAGCAAGAGAGTGTTTCGAGATTACTTAAGAACTTTTTCAGCATTTTAGGAAGTGCAGTAAGACACAAAGGGCTTCACATTGACAGAGGAGTGGCAATACCCGTGGTGACTATCAAAATTCAAGTAAACTGCAGACTGAATGGCCAAGAACACTGTATTTTAAGATTACTAAAATCTAAGCTGAAAGAACTACTTTTTCCCCCCTTGCTGCATTCTATCTTTCCTGTTGCCACGTGTGAAGTGAAATAAAGGAGTGAATAAAAGATGACTTACTTGGATACTCCTGCCTGGTCCAAAACAACTTTTCCACCTCTACATGATGGATAAACTTTAACAAAAAATTCATATAACATCCCATCATCCACGTCGGGAGTCAGGTCTCCCACAAAAAGGGAATATTCTGGACTAGAGAAATCAAAAGAAAACTTCTTATATACAATCATACAAAAAAAAAAAAGAGACTTCCTGAGTGACAGCTACCATTTAGCCTAAATATTTGAATTCAGAGAAAAGTGATATTAAAAGACAATTTAATGGAGACTTTAAAGTGTGATCAGTTAAGCTGCTTAACTAAAATTTTTATTGGCACTGCTTTTCCCAGTTAATTTAAGCAGCACAACCAACCTACTCAATACTGCTTTTTATTTAAAGATTATTTCACTGCTTATTTCTCACGGGGTATCTCTGATTTCTAATATGGCAAGAAAACATTAATATCTCATTTATAGATTTGCTATTTCCAATACACACATCTTTAATTATAATGTATGAATTAGATACGTTGATGCTACGAAGTTTAAATATCTCAAAGGACACTGGATAAATCTGCGGCGCCACACACAAGGCAAAGCACAAAACTGGCAGTCTCCTCCCTCTGCTAAAGACTGGTAGTGATGACTTCATGGGTTTACATATTTTGAATACTCTTTGCAAGGCAGTTGATAAAGAGACATTAAGCAGGCAAAATTCATATTTAAATATGGAGCCCTTACCTGTTATCAGGCTGCTTTCCATACGTTGCGTAATTCAATTTAAATCGCTTCGCCTGAAACAAGGCAAAAACGAATCCATACATTCAAGTGTTGTGAGGTGAATTCAAGCAATTAGGAAAAAGTACAATAAGTGATTTAATACAACTTTCTTAAGGCTGACAGATGTTCAGTGCCTTGAGGCCAGCCAGTTAAGGTATCAAGGACATTTTTATTTAAGGTCAATACAGTTATAATAATGAAAATCACAACCTGAATAGAAGTACTAATAACAAATATTAAATTACTTCTAATTTTAAGGTCTTAAAATGAAATGACAGCACAGCTATTGGACTTTCGTGGTTTAATACAAACACTGGCAGACCAGAATCCACCACACTGGAAAACGGAATCAACCTGAGTCTGGAAATGCAGCTAAATACTTGGCTCTGGAAAATGTGCTCATTTAGTAAGACGCAAAATTAAGGGGTTTTGAAAGAATTACATTGGACACTGGATGTCTCCCTAAATTTTGCATCTGATTTTATTTTTAAAACAAGTTTCCTAGCAGCCCAGATTTGTGCCCCCTGGCACATCTGGAACTCTCTGTCCCCAGCCTACCACAGTTCAGCAACTTGTGCCCACCTTACATGTAAGTCTAGACCAAGATCTAAGGAGCAGCTGATCTTTGGATCAGCCCTAGAGATGAGGGGCTGATCTCAGGATCAGAAATGCCCTAGAGATCAGGGCATTTGTTCAGTACGGTGAAGAGCCCAGTGTGCTCCTGGACCCTGTATGATGGATTTCTTTCCCTCAAAGACAGGTAAATAATTCTTGGGAAATAGAGCACAGACCCAGCTTTAGGCTATAATCCTGTTCCTTGCATGCTTGCATCCACTGGAGCACAGTGCTACACAACTTTCTGTGGATCATTTACAAGCTAACACAAAATTGAGATTCCACTTTGAAGCACTTTCATCTTTTTTTTTTTTTTGGATCCCGCTCTTCATTGCAATATTCTGAGAGTACTTCCACTCAGATGGGAACAGGGGACACCAATTCTGGAAAAGAGAGGCAGCACCAGCACCATGGCTCTTTGTTATTCCTTTGGCTGATTCAGTATTTAAAAATAAATAAAAGTGTGAGCCACACTCAGTTTTCTGTAAACAAAAGTCTCTAACTGCGAGGGATGAGCTGGGCAGTTGCCTGCTGAGTGCACTGATTTGGCCTGCTTTGGATCTCTGCCTGGCATCTGTAATTCTCTCCGTGTGTTATGCAAATCATTCCTCCACACAGCACTGCATTTTGAACAAAACTGTGGAAAAAGACGGGTATTCCCCAAAACAAACTTCCATTATCATCTCACTCTTTGCAAGAGCTGCTCTCTTTGTCTCTCCAGTGACTACAGAAGGCATCCAGGATGATCAGCTTGCCTTAATCATGGGCAAACATGTGAAACAGATACTGCCAGGCCTCTCATCGACTCCTTTTAATGGGGCACATCACCCTCTCAGGAACGTTGACTAAATAGTTCAACCTGAACTTCCCAGTTTCCTACTCCAGGTATTAACTACACTCAAATAGGAATCCATTTACCTTGTATATCACACCATAACTGAGGTGATTCTAGAGCTGCTTTATGAACCAGTCACCCCAGCTACTGCAGCCAACTCCTGTGGGTACAACAGACAGCTGTGTCAGCCGTCCCATTTTAATCTACCACACGTTCGAGTCAACATCCTAAAATTAGCCTCTCTGACCGTTCCTCCTCTTCTTCCTAAGTACCCAGCTTTTATGTGCAGGAGACATTAGTAGTGTCCTGCAATTATTCAATGCTGTGGCTCCTTCTCCACTGTAAAGAGATTTGAATAACTTCTGTTTGCTAAGGGCCAAGAACAATGCGAGGTTAAAAGTCACGTTTCTTTTGCAAATCAAAGTTACTCAAAACTCAGTGTGAACTTGCAAGTTCATCTGGTACATAGGTAACAACACACAGAGGTAAATTCTCAGGCTGCCTCATCCCTGAAAATGTTTAAGGCCAGATTGGATGGGCTTGGAGCAAGCTGGACTAGTGAAAGGTGTCCCTGCCCATGGCAGGGGGTGGAATGAGATGAGCTTTAAGGTGCCTTCCAACCCAAACCATTCTATGACTCCATGATTCTACAAATGAAGAGAGATGGAAGAACTGTGGCAGATATACACAGTACTCAATGTAATTCTTTTCCTTGTTCTTAGGTTTTTCATTAGTCCAATTTCGGTAATAGCAGAAATACTCAGATATAAAAACCCCACATTCCACAGCACTTCTACACCTGGATTTTATCCAGACAGTCACAAAGAAATCAGTGATTTTTCTCAACCATTTTATCAGCAAGAACATTAACAGTTTTACGTTCATAACTTCAACTCTAAAGCAAAGAAGAATCCCAGTTTGCTAACTATTGAATTTGTCTGTAATCATTAAAAATACAGATTCTCCACTATCTGTCCCTTCCCAGTTTTGGTTCTCAACTGGCTGATCCCACTTACTCACCGGTGTAGCACCAGGAAGCGGTTTTCCATTGATTTTGTGTAAACATTTCTCTGCAGTAGCTAGATCTGCAAATTCTACAAAGCAATAGCCTGCTGGAATTCTGAACATACAACACAGGAGAGAAGAGACAAAGGTTATAAATTTAAAACACATTTGAGGAGGAATGTTGTATTTTAGAGAACTGGTAGGAAATTTGCTATAGTTGCAATACATAGAACAATTTCTTTTTAAAGTATAAACATTAGCTACCAAAGAGAAGCTGGATCTCAAGGGATAGCCCCTACTTACCATAAGTCATGTTAACATGAGCACACAGAAAATGGTTTAGCTCACAGTTTACTTCCTACTTTCATTGACCATCAACTTGCCCACCCAAGTTTAAACAACTGAAAATTGAAGTTACAACACTTAAAAGAATAATGAATAAGAATGAAACTATTTTATTCTGCATACAGTCATACTCATTTTATTCCAAATGAACTCAAAAGGTTCTCATGTTCCTCCAAGTCATACTTCCCACGTCTGTCAGCATCACATAGCTGCACTACAGACTAGTGACCAAAGCCTGGGGAGGTGTAATTCCCAGAGGGATGGAACTGGATACATACAGAGCTTTGACTGAGTGCTGGGGCACTGCAGATGAGGGCCAAACCTTGTTTGTTGAGGGGAGGCTGAAGAGCCAGCAGTGCCCTCTCCATTACTTTCATCAATATTCCCATATTGGTGGCAGCAATGGTGAAAAACTCAAAGGAAAAATTCACTCTGATATGGAAGAACCACAGCAACACTTCAATCCAAATGCACTGGGAGAACAAACAGAAAGAGTTACCCTGTCAACCTGTTTCGAATGATTTTTACACTCAGTACAAGCTCTCCCATGGTGGCAAAGGCTCTTGAAACAAAGTTTTCATCCATATAGGGCTCCAACTATAAAAGCAAAAAAAAAAGAAAGTTAGATCAGGGCATCTACAAAAAAGAGAATATATGTGTCAATGTACCCCTAAGCAGTTAAAACATTATTGAGAAGGATTTTACCCTTACACTTCAAAAAGAAGACTCATTTAAGAGGGTCGATGCCACTCAAAACCAGCAGGCATGCATGAACCAGGCTCAACAGTCTGCAAAGTGGAACCCAAGAGACAGCATGAATTTCAGAGAACAGGGAGCTTCACAGAAGGACAAAAGCCACTCAGAAACATACAGCAACAAACTGAGCGTTCGCTACAGGGAGCAAGGGAGAAGGAGGTGGCAGGCTCCTTCTCCGGGTGCAAGTGGAGGCTAGGCCAGCCCTGTGGGTACACAGGTGTGGCACAACCCCGGGTGGCATGAGGCAAGTGACGTGGCCCTGTGGAGCTGGGGTAGGGGGTCTGGAGAGCCGTGTCTGCCTCGCACAACCCCAGAGATATCAGGGCAGTATTCGGGGGGGGAGCCCTGGAATCGCGTCCTGTGCTTTATCCTGCCCGTGGGAGCACTGACCATGTTCATGTCACAGGTGAGGGTGGCACTGTGCAGGTTAGAGTGTCAGTGAACACGCTGGAGAGCAGGTGTCTGTGCGGTGTGAGGGACTGACAAGTAGGAAATGGCACTGGAGTTTGGATCAAATATATGATGAAGGGCCTGAGTGAACAGGGCACTTCTCTGTGTAACACAAAGTGCAAGAGGGAACTAGCCAAAACTAAAGTTTTTTAATGAGGAGCACTGTGTGTGACAGGTAACATGGAGCTGAAAAATAAACATATGAAATATATATAGCTCCGTATGTCTAAGCATATACCTGTGTAAGACAGGTGACCCCATGATAAGCTACAGCCCTGGAGTGTGTTTGTGTGTCTGTCAGGTGCCAGCTGGCTCCACCACTTGTGTGTGTGACAGAACATGCAGCGTGTGAAAGAGAGTGACCATACTGCACTTGCCTGTGTAAAAGGCAGCAGACGCCCTGTGGAGATGAGTGTGAAGCAAAACTGACTCGTGCCAGGAGAAGGAGGCAGCACCACTCTGTACAGACCTGCTGTGCTGGGTGATCCTGGGGGTGTGTGTACTGAAAAGCTGGATTTGTAAAGGCAGCAGGTGCTGTGCTTGGATATGTCCGTGTGTGGCTCAAAGAGCCATGGCCTGCTTGTGAGAGGGGTGATGAAAAAGAAGATGGGCTTATGGTGGAGAGGTGGCAGCTAACCCTCTGCGTGGGGAAAGGGGAGAACGGACTCCATGGAGGAGTCCCTGATGTAAGCGTGCAATGCCATGGCAAACTGGGTGTAGTGGGTGTGTGTCTGTGGGAGAGAAGCATCCAGTAGGATCCTCAGAGATGTGCTGGGCTGTGTGAACACACACAAGTGAGAGAAACGCTACACGTGTGTGTGCAAGCAGCACTGTGCTGGTGTGAGCTGCAAGAAAAGTGCTAGAGGAAGATGTGCGTGCAAGAACCAGGTGACAGGGACGTCGTGACACTCTGGTGTGGCTGCACACACACAGTGGAGTTCACACAGGCACGTACAAAACTGTGGCAGACAGCAAGGACACTACATACAGCAGTGGGACCGCACACGTGAGCATGTCACAGTGTGCCACAGTGGCAGCACTGAGGCCACCACAACATACTGAGCACACACACACAGGCAGCGTGGGTGGGTGGCAGAGCACTACAGCACGCTGGGGTGAGTACACACGTGTGTGGAAGTACCTGTGCTCAGCAGTGAGGGCACGTGTTTGAGGGTGTGGGAACGGCGTACAAGGGACACGGTGGATGTGTGTCACCGTGAGTGTGCCCACGAGTGGGCAGCAAGACACCCTAGGGTGAAGAAGCATCTGCGAGTGTGCTTCTCACAGGTGCTTCTTCCTGCCGGATGCACACGCAGGCAGGGATGATGAAAATACCACGGTGTGTAAGTGTTTGGAAATGTGTGTGCCTGGAGAAGAGTGCAAATCCCTATGAGGGTGTGAGTGCACGTACAGGTGTGCGTTTGGGGGGCAGGTTGTGAGGGATAATCTCAGCGAGGTGCACACAAATGTGAGTGGCTACAACACAACTAGCAGCACAACCACAAGTGTGTGCAAGCGCCTGAGAGCATATGAGCATATAAGTGCTTACAGCAGGTGAGCAGATAAACCAGCAGATTAAACCTCCAAGAATGCAAGTATACATGCTGTGAGGATGGCAGTGTGCAAGTGTCCCTTAGAGTATGGAAGTGTGAGACCTGTTGATGCCCACGCGTGTGCCTGCCCACCAGGGACACTCACGTAAGTGTGGCTGTGACCTGGCTGCAGGCAGGCAACGAGGGTGTCTCTGGGGTGTGTGTATGTTTGTGTGTGTGTGTAACTACTCACAAATGTGCCTGTCGGGCTGGGGTTTGTGTCAGCCTGTGTGAGTGTGCCAGCATGCATAGGAGTGTGTGTGTGTGAGCTGGGGAGTTTAGGTGTGTCTGAGCGTGTGAGGGGCTGTGAAGCTGTGTCAGTGTGGGGGTGTCAGTGGTGTGAGGGGGTCAGTCAGTCAGGGAGGGGGTCAGCTGGTGTCAGGTGTCAGTCAGAGTGAGGGTATCAGAGCTGTGAGTGTGTCAGTCAATCAGTGTGAGGGTGTCAATTGGTGTGGAGGTGTCAGTCAGTCAAGAGTGAGGGTGTCAGAATAAGGGTGTCACTCAGCTGGTGTGAGGGTGTCAGTTGCTGTAATGGTGTCAGACGGTCGGTGTGAGGGTGGCAGTGGTGTGAGCGTGTCAGTTGGCGTGAGGGTGCCAGTCAGTCCGTCAGTGTGAGGATGTCCGTCAGTGCGAGGGTGTCCGTCAGTCGATGTGAGGGTGTCAGTCGGTCGATGTGAGAGTGGCAGCCAGTGACGGTATCAGCCGGTCAGTGCCCCCCGCGCCCTTCCCCGCCCGGCCGCTGCCCCCGAGCTCCCACCGCCCCCCGCCCCCCCACAAAGCCGCGCGGTCCCGGCCGGACACTCACGTCCCCCATCCACAGGCTGGCGGCCATGCTGCTCCCGCAGGCCCCGCGGCGGGTTCAGCGGGGCCGCGCGTTCCGCCTCCCGGCCCGGCCCCGCCGTTGCCGCCGCCGCCCCTCCCTCCGTCCCTCCCCCGGTGCCCCGGTCCCTCG